>OU342522.1:30000-37500 GCA_910589475.2 Bembecia ichneumoniformis | reverse complement strand
GGTTAGGTTAGGTTAGGTTAGGTTAGGTTAGGTTAGGTTAGGTTAGGTTAGGTTAGGTTAGGTTAGGTTAGGTTAGGTTAGGTTAGGTTAGGTTAGGTTAGGTTAGGTTAGGTTAGGTTAGGTTAGGTTAGGTTAGGTTAGGTTAGGTTAGGTTAGGTTAGGTTAGGTTAGGTTAGGTTAGGTTAGGTTAGGTTAGGTTAGGTTAGGTTAGGTTAGGTTAGGTTAGGTTAGGTTAGGTTAGGTTAGGTTAGGTTAGGTTAGGTTAGGTTAGGTTAGGTTAGGTTAGGTTAGGTTAGGTTAGGTTAGGTTAGGTTAGGTTAGGTTAGGTTAGGTTAGGTTAGGTTAGGTTAGGTTAGGTTAGGTTAGGTTAGGTTAGGTTAGGTTAGGTTAGGTTAGGTTAGGTTAGGTTAGGTTAGGTTAGGTTAGGTTAGGTTAGGTTAGGTTAGGTTAGGTTAGGTTAGGTTAGGTTAGGTTAGGTTAGGTTAGGTTAGGTTAGGTTAGGTTAGGTTAGGTTAGGTTAGGTTAGGTTAGGTTAGGTTAGGTTAGGTTAGGTTAGGTTAGGTTAGGTTAGGTTAGGTTAGGTTAGGTTAGGTTAGGTTAGGTTAGGTTAGGTTAGGTTAGGTTAGGTTAGGTTAGGTTAGGTTAGGTTAGGTTAGGTTAGGTTAGGTTAGGTTAGGTTAGGTTAGGTTAGGTTAGGTTAGGTTAGGTTAGGTTAGGTTAGGTTAGGTTAGGTTAGGTTAGGTTAGGTTAGGTTAGGTTAGGTTAGGTTAGGTTAGGTTAGGTTAGGTTAGGTTAGGTTAGGTTAGGTTAGGTTAGGTTAGGTTAGGTTAGGTTAGGTTAGGTTAGGTTAGGTTAGGTTAGGTTAGGTTAGGTTAGGTTAGGTTAGGTTAGGTTAGGTTAGGTTAGGTTAGGTTAGGTTAGGTTAGGTTAGGTTAGGTTAGGTTAGGTTAGGTTAGGTTAGGTTAGGTTAGGTTAGGTTAGGTTAGGTTAGGTTAGGTTAGGTTAGGTTAGGTTAGGTTAGGTTAGGTTAGGTTAGGTTAGGTTAGGTTAGGTTAGGTTAGGTTAGGTTAGGTTAGGTTAGGTTAGGTTAGGTTAGGTTAGGTTAGGTTAGGTTAGGTTAGGTTAGGTTAGGTTAGGTTAGGTTAGGTTAGGTTAGGTTAGGTTAGGTTAGGTTAGGTTAGGTTAGGTTAGGTTAGGTTAGGTTAGGTTAGGTTAGGTTAGGTTAGGTTAGGTTAGGTTAGGTTAGGTTAGGTTAGGTTAGGTTAGGTTAGGTTAGGTTAGGTTAGGTTAGGTTAGGTTAGGTTAGGTTAGGTTAGGTTAGGTTAGGTTAGGTTAGGTTAGGTTAGGTTAGGTTAGGTTAGGTTAGGTTAGGTTAGGTTAGGTTAGGTTAGGTTAGGTTAGGTTAGGTTAGGTTAGGTTAGGTTAGGTTAGGTTAGGTTAGGTTAGGTTAGGTTAGGTTAGGTTAGGTTAGGTTAGGTTAGGTTAGGTTAGGTTAGGTTAGGTTAGGTTAGGTTAGGTTAGGTTAGGTTAGGTTAGGTTAGGTTAGGTTAGGTTAGGTTAGGTTAGGTTAGGTTAGGTTAGGTTAGGTTAGGTTAGGTTAGGTTAGGTTAGGTTAGGTTAGGTTAGGTTAGGTTAGGTTAGGTTAGGTTAGGTTAGGTTAGGTTAGGTTAGGTTAGGTTAGGTTAGGTTAGGTTAGGTTAGGTTAGGTTAGGTTAGGTTAGGTTAGGTTAGGTTAGGTTAGGTTAGGTTAGGTTAGGTTAGGTTAGGTTAGGTTAGGTTAGGTTAGGTTAGGTTAGGTTAGGTTAGGTTAGGTTAGGTTAGGTTAGGTTAGGTTAGGTTAGGTTAGGTTAGGTTAGGTTAGGTTAGGTTAGGTTAGGTTAGGTTAGGTTAGGTTAGGTTAGGTTAGGTTAGGTTAGGTTAGGTTAGGTTAGGTTAGGTTAGGTTAGGTTAGGTTAGGTTAGGTTAGGTTAGGTTAGGTTAGGTTAGGTTAGGTTAGGTTAGGTTAGGTTAGGTTAGGTTAGGTTAGGTTAGGTTAGGTTAGGTTAGGTTAGGTTAGGTTAGGTTAGGTTAGGTTAGGTTAGGTTAGGTTAGGTTAGGTTAGGTTAGGTTAGGTTAGGTTAGGTTAGGTTAGGTTAGGTTAGGTTAGGTTAGGTTAGGTTAGGTTAGGTTAGGTTAGGTTAGGTTAGGTTAGGTTAGGTTAGGTTAGGTTAGGTTAGGTTAGGTTAGGTTAGGTTAGGTTAGGTTAGGTTAGGTTAGGTTAGGTTAGGTTAGGTTAGGTTAGGTTAGGTTAGGTTAGGTTAGGTTAGGTTAGGTTAGGTTAGGTTAGGTTAGGTTAGGTTAGGTTGAGGTTGGGTTGGTTGCAACTTTTCTCTCTGATTGCTTCGGCATCTATGAAGGAAAGTTGCGCCTCACCGAGACGAGTATTTTGATGGGTTAATCGATGTGGTTCCCACCATCGGTTTTCGAGTTATCGAATTTAAGGAGTTTTCCGAAAAATTTTCGTGAAAATTTTTTGTTGATTTTCCTTCGTTTTACCTTGCAGTCTGAAAGGGCCCTTTTCAGGGCTACTGCAGGTTTGGTTTTCGTTGTCTTCCGTTTTCATTTCTTGGAGTTATTAAACTTTTTCTAATTTTGTTTAAATTTTCTTTTCGTTCTAACTCCGTTATTCCTTAACGGATTCTGTTGTGGATTGCTTTGTTAGAAGCCTTTCGTAAGGCTCTACAGGGTGGTCCACAACAATTGTTGCTTTTGTTTGTTGTTTAATTATAATTGTTGATTTTGTTGTTTTGGCAAAAATCTTCAGGTTTTTGCCGATTTCTTGTTAAGTTTTGGGGGTAAATCCCCTCTCTAGTAGGGGTGGACTCCCCAGCTAGTTCTATAGTCGGCAGGGCCATCAACTGGTCCATGTCAGAAGGAGGAGAGGACAGTGGGCGCGACCGACCGGAAGAATTGCAGCAGAAGCTGCTCTATTCCAAGGCGGTCACGCGTTCACAGGCGAAGATGATGGGCGAAGCAAGTGGAGCGACTCCTAAGGTTACTCATGCTTCCACTCTGAAGCGAAGGAGTAAATTCTTTACTCCGGCAACTTCAGATGCATCCGATGAGGAAGAGGAGGTTCCTTCAAAGGTCCCTAAGTCGAAATCTGGTCGCGGGAAAGAGCATGGCCACTATGTGGAATGCTCGCGGGCAAACCGCGATTTGAAAGAAGTCGAGACAGACTCAGAGCTGTATCAATCGGATGTTGGGGAAGGCTACGAGTCTGCTAGATCCTCATCTGGAACGATAGAAACTCTTAAGAAAAAGGCGGAAGCCAGCGCTGCGGTTATCATGGAGGTGGCCCGCAAGTCCGGGAATCTAAAAGGAACGTGTCAGAGGGACATAAAGGAGCACACTCAATCCCTCGTTGAAGTAGTTAGAGAAATCGCCGGCCGCAAGGCCACTAGTGAGTTGCGCCGTTTGAACGCCGATAATAAGAGGCTTCGCGGACAGGTTGATGCCCTTTCGACGGAGGTAGCGGCACTACGACGGGCCTTTTCAGAGAGGGGCCTCCCGGAGATGACATCAGTAGAAGCAGAACGGCGGGACACTGCGCGAACGATAGACATGCCATTAACAGTGGCCGCCACCCAGCCGCTGACTAGAGCGGAGTTTTTAGAAGCGTTCTCGGCCCTCCAGGCTGAGATCTCCTCTCATGTTGGGGGCGTGATCAATGCGCGCCTCGACAGCTTGGAGGCAGACGGCAGGTTATTGCCAGCCCGCAACTTTAGGCAGGAGATGCTCTCAGGCCAGAAAACTCTAGAGCAAAGAGATGTACCCGCAAAACACCTGACGGGTTCAACTCTGGCCCCTTCGGCCAACCTGCCGAAAGGGGCGAGAGTTGTCAAAACGAAGATAGCTGCCAACTCCAAGGCGCAAGAACAAACCCAGTCGACTAGGGCGACTGACACTGAGGGCTGGACTGAGGTACTCCGCAGCAAGAAAAAGACGACAGGAACAACAGCCCCAACTGCCAAGCAGACCCCTATGGGGAAGACCACGAAGCCCAGACTCCCGAAACAACCAAAGGGCCTGGCCGTAGTTGTTGCCCTCAAGCCGGAGGCTACAGCGGGAGGCGTCACTTATAAGGACGCGATCGCCAAGGCAAAAACCTCGGTCTCACTAGATGCCTTGGGCATCGGACCGGCCAAGTTCCGCACTGGCGTTACGGGGGCTCGAATCATCGAGCTCCCTAAGGAGACCACCCCCTCACAGGCGGACAAACTAGCGGAAAAAATTGGCGCTGTCCTTGGCGACGCGGCCAAGGTGACGAGACCGGTCAAAACGGCCGATTTACGAATCAACGGCCTGGACGATTCGGTCACGGCTGACGAGCTAAAAGCGGCGCTGGCTCTCAGCACAGGCAGCGCCCCTGAGAACATTAGGGTCGGCACAGTGCACGTCGGTCTAAGAGGGGTTGGCTCGGTCTTCGTCTCCTGCCCGGTGGATTCGGCCAAGAAACTCTTGGATGCTGGCAAGCTGACGGTCGGATGGAGCTCCGCCTCGATACAACTGATCGACCAGCGTCCAATGAGGTGTTTTAAATGCTTGGGGCTTGGCCACCCTGTAATCCGGTGTCCCTCAACTAAAGATCGCAGCGGACTTTGTTACCGCTGCGGAGAAGAAGGGCATAATGCCAATGGGTGTGAAGCTGCAGCTAAATGCGCAGTCTGTACAGATGCCGGCCTTCCGGCTAACCACCGAATGGGAGGATTTAACTGTAATCCCCCCCCAGTTAGGGGAAAGCTTGAACCGGCTGGATCAGCTGCACAAAGAAAGGCCACATCGGCATTAAGGACGGAACCTATGGACCACTCTAATGCCCAGTAGGTCCGCGACAGAAGTTCTACAGGCGAATATCAACCACTCTGCCGCGGCACAGGACCTATTGTGCCAGTCAATGGCGGAGTGGGGGATTAACCTAGCAATAGTCGCGGAGCCGTACTTTGTCCCGAATAGCCCCAATTGGGTTGCCGCTCAGGATAAATCTGCCGCCATAATAGTGAGACCGAGTGACGTAGCTCCCCTACTTTCCCTCAGGGAAAAAGGCACGGGGTATGTTGCAGCGAAATGGGGAAAAATCGTCGTCGTGTCAACATACTTCTCTCCTAACCGCAGCCGGACGGAATTTGAATCCTTCTTAGCTGTGGTTGAGGGAGTGGTTAGACGGGCGGCCCCACTGCAGGTGCTGATCGCTGGGGATTTCAACGCGAAATCCTCGGCCTGGGGGTCGGCCAAAACCGACCTGAGGGGCGGTATTTTGGAGAGTTGGGCGTTCAGATTGGGACTACAAGTCCTCAACCGAGGAAACACACCCACTTGCGTACGGTGGCAGGGAACGTCCATTGTGGACGTTTCGTTTGCCACCAACGCACTTGCAACACAAGTACGTAGCTGGCGCGTTGAAGATGAGGTGGAGACCCTGTCGGACCATTTGTACGTTCGATATGAGGTCTCCACGGTGGCGTCGGCCGCCCCGCTAAGCCAAGACCCTAAGGTAACTGTCGCCTTTCCGAGGTGGGCAGTAGCCAAAATTCAACCGGATGTGGCTGAGGAGGCGGCGATGGTGAGGGAGTGGTCTGCGGTCCCTCCCCACCTAGCAGAGGACACTGATGGCCTGGCTGAGCACTTTGCAGATGATCTCCGGGCTGTCTGCAGAGCCTCAATGCCGATGTGGCACCCTCCTCCGCGCCTGAAGAGAGTATACTGGTGGGCTCAAGAGATAGCAACACTTCGAGCAACTTGTTTGGCAGCCAGGCGTGCCCTACTCCGATGCCGCAGAAGGCGAGTCCAAAGAGCTCCTGATGAAGAAGCCACCCTAAGGCAAAGGTACAGGGAAGCCCACAAGGACTTACAGAAAGGCATCATTAAGGCCAAGGAGGAGGCGCATGAACGCTTCCTGGCGCTTTTAGATGCCGACCCCTGGGGTCGACCGTACAGGGCATTAAGGGGGAAACTGAGTAACACACCCTCAACAGCCAATCTTGAGCCAAAGCTGCTCGAGGAGATCATGGGGTCCCTCTTTCCAAAGGCCGGTCACCTACTGCCTCCGCGAATGGAGAATCCGGAGCCACTATTGGAGCCCGAACTGGCGGGGCCCCCTGTCTCAGACGTCGAGTTTGAGGTAGTTAGAGACAGGATGCGAAGAAAGAGGACGGCCCCTGGCCCTGACGGGGTCCCCGCCAAGGCGCTGGCCATAGCGTTAGGACCGCTGCAGACACGATTTCGAGAGGTGCTCGACATGAGTATCTCTACGGGTCGATTCCCGGAGAGGTGGAAAGCGGGTCGGCTCTGCCTGATCCGCAAGGAGGGACGACCAGCAGACTCGCCGGCCGGGTATCGGCCGGTGGTCCTACTTGACGATTCCGGCAAGGCTTTGGAGAAGATCATAGCTTGCCGGATAGTTGAGCATCTTGAAAGGACGGGCCCTAATCTAGATGAGTGCCAGTACGGCTTCCGGACGGGAAGGTCCACGGTGGACGCGCTGATCCGCCTGAAGAGGTGGACGCAGGAGGCCAATAACAAGGGGGAGACTGTCATCGCGGTGTCACTTGACATCCGCAATGCTTTCAATAGTCTTCCCCACGAATGCATAAGAGAGGCCCTTAAATTCCACAGGATCCCTCACTACCTCTGCGCTCTTGTCAACGACTACCTACAGGGAAGGGTAGTCCTGTACGAGGGTGCAGACAGACGTGTCCACCGCTGGCCAATGCAAGTTGGCGTACCCCAGGGGGCAGTGCTCGGCCCGCTGCTTTGGAACCTGGGGTACAATTGGGTGCTCAGAGGCAATCTTCCTCCCGGAATGGAGATCATATGTTTTGCCGACGACACCCTGGTCGCGGCAAAAACCAAATGCTGGGACGAAACGGTCCGCTTAGCGTCGGTTGGCGCGTCCTTGGTCGTCCGACGCATACGCAGACTGGGACTGGAGGTGGCATTAAATAAAACGAGGGCAATGGGATTTACCCCTCCACGAAAAAGAATGACACCGGGGCTGCGAGTCAGGGTGGAAGGGGTCCAGATCCCGGTCGAGATACATTTCAAGTATCTCGGACTGACACTGGACCCCAGGTGGACGTTCGTGGAGCATTTTAAGCTCCTCGCTCCAAGGCTTACTAAAGTGGCAGCCGCCCTAGGACGACTTCTGCCCAACCTGGGAGGCCCCAATACCGCGTGCCGTCGGCTATACCATGGTGTGGTTAGGTCGATGGCACTATACGGAGCCCCGGTATGGGCTGAATGTCTTACTCCCAGAACTGTGGCTCTCCTACGGAGGCCACAGAGATCCATGGCGATACGCGTAGTGCGGGGGTATCGCACAATCAGTCACGGGGCAGCATGTGTCCTGGCGGGCACCTCTCCATGGGAGATTGACGCCCAAGTTCTGGCCCAGGTGTATCGTCACCGGGCGGCCGCACGGGCACAAGGCGAGAGACCCACCGAAGAGGAAGTGCGTCGGGT
>OU342522.1:20000-25000 GCA_910589475.2 Bembecia ichneumoniformis | reverse complement strand
CTTAACGGATTTTGTTGTGGATTGCTTTGTTAGAAGCCTTTCTTAAGGCTCTACAGGGTTGTCCACAACAATTGTTGTTGTTATTTGTTGTCTAATTATAATTGTTGTTTTTGTTGCTTTCGCGAAAATCTTTAGGTTTTCGTCGATTTCCTGTTAAGTTTTGGGGCTAAGTCCCCTCTCTAGTAGGGGTGGACTCCCCAACTAGTTCTATAATCGGCAGGGCCGTCAACTGGTCCATGTCGGAAGGAGGAGAGGACAGTGGGCGCGACCGACCGGAGGAATTGCAGCGGAAACTGCTCTATTCCAAGGCGGTCACGCGATCACAGGCAAAGATGATGGGCGAAGCAAGTGGAGCGACTCCAAAGGTCACTCATGCTCCCACTCTGAAGAGAAGGAATAAATTCTTTACTCCGGCAACTTCAGATGCTTCCGATGAGGAGGAGGAGGTTCCCTCAAAAGTCCCTAAATCGAAATCTGGTCGGGGGAAAGAACATGGCCATTATGTGGAATGCTCGCGGGCAAACCGCGATTTGAAAGGAGTCGAGACAGACTCAGATCTGTATCAATCGGATCTTGGGGAAGGATACGAGTCAGCAAGATCCTCATCTGGCACGATAGAGACTCTTAAAAAAAAGGCGGAAGCCAGCGCTGCAGTTATAATGGAGGTGGCCCGCAAGTCCGGGAATCTAAAAGGAACGTGGCTTCGCGGACAGGTTGATGCCCTTTCGACGGAGGTAGCGGCACTGCGACGGGCCTTCTCAGAGAGGGCCCTCCCGGAGACGACATCAGTAGAACCAGAACGGCAGGACATTGCGCGAACGAAAGACATACCATTAACAGTTGCCGCCACACAGCCACTGACTAGAGCGGAGTTTCTAGAAGCGTTCTCTGCCCTCCAGGCTGAGATCTCCTCTCATGTTGGGGGCGTGATCAATGCGCGCCTCGACAGCTTGGAAGCAGACGGCAGGTTACTGCCAGCCCGCAACTTTAGGCAGGAGATGCTCTCAGGCCAGAAAACTCTAGAGCAAAGGGATGTGCCCGCAAAATACCTAACGGGTTCAACTCTTGCCCCTTCGGCCAATCTACCGAAAGGAGCGAGAGTTGTCAAAACGAAGAAAGCTGCCAACTCCAAGGCGCAAGACCAAACCCAGTCGACTAGGGCGACTGATACCGAGGGCTGGACTGAGGTAGTCCGCACCAAGAAAAAGACGACAGCTACAACAGCCCCAACTCCCAAACAAACCCCTTTGGGGAATACAACGAAGCCCAGACTCCCCAAAAAGCCTAAGGGCCTGGCTGTAGTAGTTGCTCTCAAACCGGAGGCAACAGCGGAAGGCGTCACTTATAAGGATGCGATCGCCAAGGCTAAGGCCTCGGTTTCACTAGACGCCTTGGGCATCGGACCGGCCAAGTTCCGCACTGGCGTTACGGGGGCTCGAATCATCGAGCTCCCCAAGGAGACCACTGCCTCACAGGCAGATAAACTGGCCGAAAAAATCGGTGCTGTCCTTGGTGACGCAGCAAAGGTGACACGACCGGTCAAAACGGCCGATTTACGTATCAACGGCCTGGACGATTCGGTCACGGCCGATGAGTTAAAAGCGGCGCTGGCTCTCAGCACAGGCTGCGTCCCTGAGCACATTAGGGTCGGCACAGTGCACGTCGGGCTAAGAGGAGTTGGCTCGGTCTTCGTCTCCTGCCCGGTGGATTCGGCCAAGAAACTCATGGACGCTGGCAAGCTGACGGTCGGATGGAGCTCCGCCTCCATACAACTGATTGACCAGCGCCCAATGAGGTGTTTCAAATGCATGGGGCTCGGTCACCCCGTAATCCGGTGTCCCTCAACGAAAGATCGCAGCGGACTTTGCTACCGCTGCGGAGAAGAAGGGCATAATGCCAATAAGTGTGAAGCTGCAGCTAAATGCGCGGTTTGTACAGATGCTGGCCTCCCGGCGAACCACCGAATGGGAGGATTTAACTGCAATCCCCCCCCTGTTAGGGGAAAGCTCGACGCAGCTACATCAGCTGCACAAAGAAAGGCCACATCGGCACTAAGGACGGAACCTATGGACCAATCTAATGCCCAGTAGGTCCGCGACAGAAATTCTACAGGCGAATATCAACCACTCCGCCGCGGCACAGGACCTATTGTGTCAATCCATGGCGGAGTGGGGGATAAACCTAGCAATAGTCGCGGAGCCATACTTTGTCCCGAAAAGCCCTAATTGGGTTGCCGCACAGGATAAATCCGCAGCCATTACAGTGAGACCGAGTGACGTAGCTCCCCTACTTTCCCTCAGGGAAAAAGGCACGGGGTATGTTGCAGCGAAATGGGGAAAAATCGTCGTTGTGTCTATATACTTCTCTCCCAACCGCAGCCGGGCGGAATTTGAATCCTTTCTAGCTGTGGTTGAGGGAGTGGTTAGACGGGCGGCCCCGCTACAGGTGCTTATCGCTGGGGATTTCAATGCGAAATCCTCGGCCTGGGGGTCGGCCAAAACGGACCTGAGGGGCGGTATCTTGGAGAGTTGGGCGTTCAGATTGGGACTCCAAGTCCTCAACCGAGGAAACACACCCACTTGCGTTCGGTGGCAGGGAACGTCCATTGTGGACGTTTCGTTTGCTACCAACGCACTTGCAACACGAGTAGGTAACTGGCGCGTTGAAGACGAGGTGGAGACCCTATCGGACCATTTGTACGTTCGATATGAGGTCTCCACGGTGGCGCCGACCGCCTCACTAAGTCGAGACCCAAAGGAAACTGTGGCCTTCCCGAGGTGGGCAGTAGCCAAAATTCGACCAGATGTGGCCGAGGAGGCGGCGATGGTGAGGGAATGGTCTGCGGTCCCACCCCACCTAGCAGAGGTCACCGATGGCCTGGCTGAGCACTTTGCAGATGATCTCCGGGCTGTCTGCAGAGCCTCAATGCCGATGTGGCACCCTCCCCCGCGCTTGAAGAGGGTATACTGGTGGGCGCAAGAGATTGCATCACTTAGAGCAACTTGTTTGGCAGCCAGGCGTGCCCTACTTAGATGCCGCAGAAGGCGAGTCCAAAGAGCTCCTGATGAAGAAGCCACCCTAAGGCAAAAGTACAGGGAGGCCCACAAGGCCTTACAGAAAGGCATCATTAAGGCCAAGGAGGAGGCGCATGAACGCTTCTTGGCGCTATTAGACTCCGACCCCTGGGGACGACCGTATAGGGCAATGAGGGGGAAACTGGCCACCACCCCCTCAACAGCAAACCTTGAACCGAGGCTACTTGAGGAGATTATGAAGTCCCTCTTTCCAAAAGCTGGTCAATTCACACCTCCACCAATGGTGAACTCGTTGCCACCATTGGAGCCCGACTTGCCGGGCCCCATCGTCTCAGACGCTGAATTTGAGGCGGTAAGGGAGAGAATCCGAAGAAAGAGGACAGCCCCGGGCCCCGACGGGGTCCCGGCTAAAGCACTGGCAATAGCATTGGGGCCACTGCAGGAACGATTCCGGGAGGTGCTCAACAGGAGTATCGCCACGGGTCGGTTCCCCGCAAGGTGGAAGGTGGGGCGTCTCTGCCTGTTCCGTAAGGAGGGTCGACCCGCCGATTCACCGGCTGGGTATCGGCCTGTGGTGTTACTTGACGACTCAGGCAAGGCCATGGAAAAGGTCATAGCTCGCCGAATCGTTGAGCACCTAGAAAAGACGGGCCCCGATCTGGATGAGTGTCAGTACGGCTTCCGCGCCGGACGCTCAACGGTGGATGCGGTGATCCGCCTGAAGAGGTGGACGGAGGAGGCCACAAACAAGGGGGAGACTGTCATTGCGGTGTCGCTCGACATCCGCAATGCCTTCAACAGTCTTCCCCACGAATGCATAAGGGAGGCCCTTAAATTTCATAGAATTCCCAGCTACCTCTGCGCACTCATTCACGACTACCTGCAGGGGAGGGTAGTCCTGTACGAGGGCGCAGACAAACGTGTCCACCGGTGGCCGATGGAAGTGGGCGTACCCCAGGGGGCAGTACTCGGCCCGCTGCTGTGGAACCTGGGGTACAACTGGGTGCTTAGAGGCAACCTCCCGCCCGGAACGGAGGTTGTCTGTTTCGCTGATGATACCCTGGTCGCAACTAAGGGTAAGTGGTGGGACGAAACAGTCCGCCTAGCGTCGGTCGGCACCTCCATGGTCGTACGACGCATACGTCGTTTGGGCCTGGAGGTTGCCCTAGACAAGACTAGGGCAATGAGCTTTAACCCACCGAGGAAAAGGATGACACCGGGGCTTCGAGTCAAGGTGGAGGGGGTCCGGATCCCGGTCGAGCTACATTTCAAGTACCTCGGCCTGACCCTGGACCCCCGATGGACGTTCGAGGAGCACTTCAAGCTCCTCGCTCCAAAGCTCAACAGAGTGGCAGCTGCCCTTGGAAGACTTTTGCCCAATCTGGGAGGTCCTAACTCAGCGTGCCGTCGACTATACCATGGAGTGGTTAGGTCGATGGCACTCTACGGAGCTCCTGTATGGGCTGAGAGTCTCGCTCCCAACACTGTGGCTCTCCTACGGAGACCACAGAGGACTATAGCGATACGGGTCGTTCGTGCGTATCGAACGGTCAGTCACGGGGCCGCTTGTGTATTGGCAGGCACCCCTCCGTGGGAGATCGATGCCCAAGTTCTGGCCCAGGTGTATCGTCACCGAGCAACTGCAAGGGCGCAAAACGGGAGAGCCATTGAAGAAGAAGTGCGACGGGTCAGAACTCTGGCGCAGAGTAGGGCCATAGTGCAGTGGAGTGAGATATTAGAGAATCCTACGGCTGGAGTCCGGACGATCCAGGCGATTCGTCCTATGCTAAAGAACTGGGTCGGGCGTCGTAAAGGCTGCCTAACATACCATATGGTGCAGATAATGACAGGGCATGGATGCTTTGGTCATTATCTGCACCGTATAGCACAGCGAGAAACATCGCAGCGGTGCCACCACTGTGATGTGGATGACGACACAGTCGAGCACACACTACAAGTGTGCTC
>OU342522.1:0-15000 GCA_910589475.2 Bembecia ichneumoniformis | reverse complement strand
AGAGCAAACAGGGTTTTTAGATTGACAGTGGGTCTTAAGGTGTCCGAACTGTAAACAGTTGTGACACTGTATGAAAGGGGAAAAATCCTCTACATGGACCCGCTGGTGATCCACGCAGATTCTAGTCATGCTGATTATTTGCTTATGGAGGGCAGGAGCCGCGGTTAGAACTGCATTATATAAGTTTTCATTCCGGTTGTTTCGTTTGAATCGCAATTGTAAATCATTTTGGTCACTGAAATTAATGGATAGTTCGGGGTTTTGTGTCATGATTATTTCAGAAATTTCGTTAGCAGGGGTGTCTTTGCTGATACCCTTCAAAATTAGCATGGGTCTAATTTTTTTAGCGAGTTCGGCGGAAAGGGTGGTAGATTCTTTAAGACGAAGGAGTGCATCATTGGCTTGTTCTATTTGATCAAATTCGACTCTGAGTTTGTGATTTGAGAGAGCTTGTACCCTAGTTGGGGCATAGTTACGTGTGCGGAAGGAAATATTTTTTCTAAATAGTTCAATGACTTCCTGTCTATTATTAGGTGTAGATTTGGGGGTAATGACAATGGCTGGTTTATTATGGGGGAGAGAGCATGTAGGGGGAGGTCGCGGGGGGGAGCGTGGATTGATGCTGACAGTGGTAAGACCAACTGCAGCTGCTTGAGAGTAAGATAGAGCGGTTGGCCTAGCGCCATGTTTGCTTAAGGTCTGATTGATATGTTCTTTAAACACCGATAATTCGTCACGAACGCAACTTATTATTTCGTTTTTGAGTGAGTTTGCTGTGGGTGATGCGGGTTCCGGATCGTTGGGGGTGACTTCGAGATTAGTTGGTGCGATAAAGTTAGGGGAGTCGATAGTTTGTGACGCAATTGATCGGGTTTCATTGGGTGTTTTTGAATGCTCGGCTCGTTTAACAAGGTCATATAACTCATCAAGCACTTCAGAGATTCCTTTTTTAAGGTCATTACGGATGTTTCGCGCCTGGTTAAGTAGGGAGTGACCTGCGTTATGTCGGCCACGTGCCTCTTCAGTTAGGTCAGTCGAGGAAGGTTTAGTGAGCGGAGAGATAGTCACCCGAGGTTCAACAGGATTTTTCTGTGTCGGTGGATCAGAGGGTGCATGAATGAGCGTGCTGTCTTGAATGTGGGCTGGGGCCGCAGAGGGAGTGTCATAATTGATAACATCGGGATCGAAAGGTGGGGGTGAGGGAGCTATTAAGGTGTGTAGTCTAACTGAGCAGCGATTTATTTCAAGTGCAGCTAGGTTGACAAGTTTTTTGTTTTGTTTAGTGACAGATTTGCCTTCATTGATGGCGTTGATGATGCAGCGAGTAAGGCGACTGGTAGCAAAAAAGTAACTTTGGAGGTCCACCACTAGTTCGGCAGCAGCCGGAAGCTGCGCCTTGATGGTAGGAGTGGTGGGGGTAAGGGGTATGAAGTCAAGCAGGGGTTGGTTATGCAATGATGATCCTGAGGGGGGGGTTGAGTGTTCATTCCCGGGGGACAGAAAACGCTGCCTGGCCACCGGTGGAGGGGACCTGGCAAGCGGCATTGGTAACGAAGAAGTCGTCTATATAAATAAAATTTTGTAAAAAGAGCATCCAGGGTAGATACGGAGATTATGTAGTATGGGGGGGTATGCCAATGGATAGGCCTTGTCGAGACCTATCCAATGACGTATCGCACGTGTTGATACGATGAATAGAACCGAAGTTATGATTGATTGAAATTTGAATAAGGCAAAGGCAGGTGAAGTCGGGTGTGGGCTCCTATATGTTGGATTTGTGAGGATTGAGTATGGTAGGTCTTTTAGTTGAGGTTTGTTGAAAATTTGGTCAGAATTGACCTATCTGTAGCGGTTTCGGAGTTACGTGAGGTTTTGTGTTTCAAGGATTCTTGGAACACAAATCCTCAAGCCGGATTGAACCTTATAGTGATAGAAGATAGAAGGCACACAGAGGTATGGTTAGTTAATGGTGGGTGGCCGGGGTCAGTGGGGTAGAATTAGTAATGGTTTATCATAGAAAAATGTATGGCGGGGATCAGTTGACTGGTTTTCAAGATGTAGGTGAGGGGTCTATTACTTGCTTGCTTATGATGGATCATGTAAAGAAATGTATGGTGGAGGTCTATTAACTGGTTTTTGAGGGGTCAATCAATAGTGATATACTGGTTATTTGTAAGAGATGATGTATGGCGGAGGTCTTATTAACTGGTAATTGAGGGGTCAATCAATAGTGATATACTGGATATTTATATGAGATGATGTATGACGGAGGTCTTGTTAACTGGTTGGTGAGGGGTCTATTAATATTGATACACTGGTTATTTATATGAGATTTGGTATGGCGCGGGTCAAATAACTGGTCGATCGGTCGCTTCTCGGTACCAAGGTAAACACGCGAGGCGGTGATGTCACCTGATGCTCGCCGGGTACCTAATGACGGTGGGGCGGTGACATCATCGGCCGGCGGGCTGATAGTATAGAGAGCGCGGTGAAGCTACTTTGGATAGGTGTAAGCGGTTCGAGTCCCGGTTGAGTGCAAGGTTTTTAATAAAAAATAAAAATATAAACAGGGAAAAATTACTGTGTATAGTGTAAGGGAAGGACGTAAACTAGTAAATTTATTTACAAACTCATTAACCTAAAATGGTGAAATTAAAATTATCATAATTGCAGTCACTATAGAATAATGATGCAGACAATTAAATTGAGATATAAAGAGAAAAAAAAGTATCTGATTAATTTCACAAACTTAATTAATATGGTGAATTTAATAAAACTTAATAGTATATAAGATTGGTGATATTATTACCTATTCGATAGCGCTTGATTTAGAATTTTATCATTTCTGGTTAAAAAGTTATTACGGTTTAAAGTTGTGAAATTTAATTGCAAATGTGAAAGCCGGGTCAGAGCGCTAGTATGTTACCTAAAAGATGAAAGATATTTGTGAACATTACAACTTTTGGTAAAATCTGAGACTTACTGTTAGTTTTATTCCTGTAACTATTGTTCTAAAAGTCCGAAAATTATGGTTGAGGTGTTGTCGGATAGGTCTTGAGATAGCGGTGTTTCTCGTGGTAGTCCTAGCGCTGTGCGGCGAACGATGGTCGAGCTGTGACGCTTCAAAGTTGCGGTTGTTTTGATTCGCTGGAACTTCGGAACCAGTAGACCGATTTGGCTGGTTTTCTGGTGGGTGATATAAGGTGATGGGGTGCTGCCACACACCCTAAAACGAAACTGCTCCCTTGTCCACAAGTAGGATTATAAAAATTGGTTAAAATCCTGGTTGTTCCAGGGTCTAGAGAGATGGTTAAGGTGTCCACTGATAGCTATTGAAACTGCGCACTAGATAGGTATGTCTATTTTTATGTAGAATTTCACATGGGAGAGGTACGAGCTATTAATTGGCACTGCTCAGTGAAAAACTAGTTTGCAAAAACGATTAATATCTCAGGAACCACTTCACCGATTTTGATGATTCTTTCACTGTTTGTTGCGTCTTGAGTGGGCGCTTCCAGACACCCGTGTCCGGATGTTCCAGGAGGCCCAGAAGTGGGACCCCTCAGAGGTGGCCCGTTGGTTTTTGGTCCTTCTCGGTTCAACCCTGGGGAGGGGGAGTACAGTTTTTTCCCCCCGATGTAGCTGAAGATATTCTCTATCCTGTGATGTGACTATGATAGGGGTCTGCACTGAATTGAAGTCTGTGTAGGGTGGTAAGTGAATACACTATTTTTCCTTGCAGAGAAATTTCCGGAATCGTATGGTTTTTACGTTATATCTTTGAAGTTTACTGATGAAAAAATCTGGTTTTTTTATATGATGTGTAGGGATAGTCACTGGTATTTATCAAGTAGTTGGTACATAGATTGTAACGGAAAAGTTTTTTTAAAAGTGAAAAGTTTAACATAGTTTTTTTCGGAAAAAAGTTTTGTTTGTAACTTATTTGTTTATGGGTGAAATTCCGTGATTTTTGATATTTAGTAGCGGATGGGATAACACTTCACTTTCACTGAAAAAAAAGTTGGGGTTTCCATATAAAAATTTTTAAAAATCGCGAGTTGAAAATTTAAAAAGTTGGAAAATGAGTTTTTTGCTCATAACTTTTCGAAAAATGGTCCGATCTTCTTGATTTTTTCACAGAGACATGCGGATTTTAATGGCGCATCCATTGATATATAACACAGCACTGTAATCACATGTTTTCGATTTTCGACGATTTTTCAGCCGCGGAGCGGCCGAATTTGGTGATTTTTAGAGCGGGGGAGCGTGCGTTCGCTACCGGACCTCGCGCGCGACTGGTTAGGTTAGGTTAGGTTAGGTTAGGTTAGGTTAGGTTAGGTTAGGTTAGGTTAGGTTAGGTTAGGTTAGGTTAGGTTAGGTTAGGTTAGGTTAGGTTAGGTTAGGTTAGGTTAGGTTAGGTTAGGTTAGGTTAGGTTAGGTTAGGTTAGGTTAGGTTAGGTTAGGTTAGGTTAGGTTAGGTTAGGTTAGGTTAGGTTAGGTTAGGTTAGGTTAGGTTAGGCTAGGTTAGGTTAGGTTAGGTTAGGTTAGGTTAGGTTAGGTTAGGTTAGGTTAGGTTAGGTTAGGTTAGGTTAGGTTAGGTTAGGTTAGGTTAGGTTAGGTTAGGTTAGGTTAGGTTAGGTTAGGTTAGGTTAGGTTAGGTTAGGTTAGGTTAGGTTAGGTTAGGTTAGGTTAGGTTAGGTTAGGTTAGGTTAGGTTAGGTTAGGTTAGGTTAGGTTAGGTTAGGTTAGGTTAGGTTAGGTTAGGTTAGGTTAGGTTAGGTTAGGTTAGGTTAGGTTAGGTTAGGTTAGGTTAGGTTAGGTTAGGTTAGGTTAGGTTAGGTTAGGCTAGGTTAGGTTAGGTTAGGTTAGGTTAGGTTAGGTTAGGTTAGGTTAGGTTAGGTTAGGTTAGGTTAGGTTAGGTTAGGTTAGGTTAGGTTAGGTTAGGTTAGGTTAGGTTAGGTTAGGTTAGGTTAGGTTAGGTTAGGTTAGGTTAGGTTAGGTTAGGTTAGGTTAGGTTAGGTTAGGTTAGGTTAGGTTAGGTTAGGTTAGGTTAGGTTAGGTTAGGTTAGGTTAGGTTAGGTTAGGTTAGGTTAGGTTAGGTTAGGTTAGGTTAGGTTAGGTTAGGTTAGGTTAGGTTAGGTTAGGTTAGGTTAGGTTAGGTTAGGTTAGGTTAGGTTAGGTTAGGTTAGGTTAGGTTAGGTTAGGTTAGGTTAGGTTAGGTTAGGTTAGGTTAGGTTAGGTTAGGTTAGGTTAGGTTAGGTTAGGTTAGGTTAGGTTAGGTTAGGTTAGGTTAGGTTAGGTTAGGTTAGGTTAGGTTAGGTTAGGTTAGGTTAGGTTAGGTTAGGTTAGGTTAGGTTAGGTTAGGTTAGGTTAGGTTAGGTTAGGTTAGGTTAGGTTAGGTTAGGTTAGGTTAGGTTAGGTTAGGTTAGGTTAGGTTAGGTTAGGTTAGGTTAGGTTAGGTTAGGTTAGGTTAGGTTAGGTTAGGTTAGGTTAGGTTAGGTTAGGTTAGGTTAGGTTAGGTTAGGTTAGGTTAGGTTAGGTTAGGTTAGGTTAGGTTAGGTTAGGTTAGGTTAGGTTAGGTTAGGTTAGGTTAGGTTAGGTTAGGTTAGGTTAGGTTAGGTTAGGTTAGGTTAGGTTAGGTTAGGTTAGGTTAGGTTAGGTTAGGTTAGGTTAGGTTAGGTTAGGTTAGGTTAGGTTAGGTTAGGTTAGGTTAGGTTAGGTTAGGTTAGGTTAGGTTAGGTTAGGTTAGGTTAGGTTAGGTTAGGTTAGGTTAGGTTAGGTTAGGTTAGGTTAGGTTAGGTTAGGTTAGGTTAGGTTAGGTTAGGTTAGGTTAGGTTAGGTTAGGTTAGGTTAGGTTAGGTTAGGTTAGGTTAGGTTAGGTTAGGTTAGGTTAGGTTAGGTTAGGTTAGGTTAGGTTAGGTTAGGTTAGGTTAGGTTAGGTTAGGTTAGGTTAGGTTAGGTTAGGTTAGGTTAGGTTAGGTTAGGTTAGGTTAGGTTAGGTTAGGTTAGGTTAGGTTAGGTTAGGTTAGGTTAGGTTAGGTTAGGTTAGGTTAGGTTAGGTTAGGTTAGGTTAGGTTAGGTTAGGTTAGGTTAGGTTAGGTTAGGTTAGGTTAGGTTAGGTTAGGTTAGGTTAGGTTAGGTTAGGTTAGGTTAGGTTAGGTTAGGTTAGGTTAGGTTAGGTTAGGTTAGGTTAGGTTAGGTTAGGTTAGGTTAGGTTAGGTTAGGTTAGGTTAGGTTAGGTTAGGTTAGGTTAGGTTAGGTTAGGTTAGGTTAGGTTAGGTTAGGTTAGGTTAGGTTAGGTTAGGTTAGGTTAGGTTAGGTTAGGTTAGGTTAGGTTAGGTTAGGTTAGGTTAGGTTAGGTTAGGTTAGGTTAGGTTAGGTTAGGTTAGGTTAGGTTAGGTTAGGTTAGGTTAGGTTAGGTTAGGTTAGGTTAGGTTAGGTTAGGTTAGGTTAGGTTAGGTTAGGTTAGGTTAGGTTAGGTTAGGTTAGGTTAGGTTAGGTTAGGTTAGGTTAGGTTAGGTTAGGTTAGGTTAGGTTAGGTTAGGTTAGGTTAGGTTAGGTTAGGTTAGGTTAGGTTAGGTTAGGTTAGGTTAGGTTAGGTTAGGTTAGGTTAGGTTAGGTTAGGTTAGGTTAGGTTAGGTTAGGTTAGGTTAGGTTAGGTTAGGTTAGGTTAGGTTAGGTTAGGTTAGGTTAGGTTAGGTTAGGTTAGGTTAGGTTAGGTTAGGTTAGGTTAGGTTAGGTTAGGTTAGGTTAGGTTAGGTTAGGTTAGGTTAGGTTAGGTTAGGTTAGGTTAGGTTAGGTTAGGTTAGGTTAGGTTAGGTTAGGTTAGGTTAGGTTAGGTTAGGTTAGGTTAGGTTAGGTTAGGTTAGGTTAGGTTAGGTTAGGTTAGGTTAGGTTAGGTTAGGTTAGGTTAGGTTAGGTTAGGTTAGGTTAGGTTAGGTTAGGTTAGGTTAGGTTAGGTTAGGTTAGGTTAGGTTAGGTTAGGTTAGGTTAGGTTAGGTTAGGTTAGGTTAGGTTAGGTTAGGTTAGGTTAGGTTAGGTTAGGTTAGGTTAGGTTAGGTTAGGTTAGGTTAGGTTAGGTTAGGTTAGGTTAGGTTAGGTTAGGTTAGGTTAGGTTAGGTTAGGTTAGGTTAGGTTAGGTTAGGTTAGGTTAGGTTAGGTTAGGTTAGGTTAGGTTAGGTTAGGTTAGGTTAGGTTAGGTTAGGTTAGGTTAGGTTAGGTTAGGTTAGGTTAGGTTAGGTTAGGTTAGGTTAGGTTAGGTTAGGTTAGGTTAGGTTAGGTTAGGTTAGGTTAGGTTAGGTTAGGTTAGGTTAGGTTAGGTTAGGTTAGGTTAGGTTAGGTTAGGTTAGGTTAGGTTAGGTTAGGTTAGGTTAGGTTAGGTTAGGTTAGGTTAGGTTAGGTTAGGTTAGGTTAGGTTAGGTTAGGTTAGGTTAGGTTAGGTTAGGTTAGGTTAGGTTAGGTTAGGTTAGGTTAGGTTAGGTTAGGTTAGGTTAGGTTAGGTTAGGTTAGGTTAGGTTAGGTTAGGTTAGGTTAGGTTAGGTTAGGTTAGGTTAGGTTAGGTTAGGTTAGGTTAGGTTAGGTTAGGTTAGGTTAGGTTAGGTTAGGTTAGGTTAGGTTAGGTTAGGTTAGGTTAGGTTAGGTTAGGTTAGGTTAGGTTAGGTTAGGTTAGGTTAGGTTAGGTTAGGTTAGGTTAGGTTAGGTTAGGTTAGGTTAGGTTAGGTTAGGTTAGGTTAGGTTAGGTTAGGTTAGGTTAGGTTAGGTTAGGTTAGGTTAGGTTAGGTTAGGTTAGGTTAGGTTAGGTTAGGTTAGGTTAGGTTAGGTTAGGTTAGGTTAGGTTAGGTTAGGTTAGGTTAGGTTAGGTTAGGTTAGGTTAGGTTAGGTTAGGTTAGGTTAGGTTAGGTTAGGTTAGGTTAGGTTAGGTTAGGTTAGGTTAGGTTAGGTTAGGTTAGGTTAGGTTAGGTTAGGTTAGGTTAGGTTAGGTTAGGTTAGGTTAGGTTAGGTTAGGTTAGGTTAGGTTAGGTTAGGTTAGGTTAGGTTAGGTTAGGTTAGGTTAGGTTAGGTTAGGTTAGGTTAGGTTAGGTTAGGTTAGGTTAGGTTAGGTTAGGTTAGGTTAGGTTAGGTTAGGTTAGGTTAGGTTAGGTTAGGTTAGGTTAGGTTAGGTTAGGTTAGGTTAGGTTAGGTTAGGTTAGGTTAGGTTAGGTTAGGTTAGGTTAGGTTAGGTTAGGTTAGGTTAGGTTAGGTTAGGTTAGGTTAGGTTAGGTTAGGTTAGGTTAGGTTAGGTTAGGTTAGGTTAGGTTAGGTTAGGTTAGGTTAGGTTAGGTTAGGTTAGGTTAGGTTAGGTTAGGTTAGGTTAGGTTAGGTTAGGTTAGGTTAGGTTAGGTTAGGTTAGGTTAGGTTAGGTTAGGTTAGGTTAGGTTAGGTTAGGTTAGGTTAGGTTAGGTTAGGTTAGGTTAGGTTAGGTTAGGTTAGGTTAGGTTAGGTTAGGTTAGGTTAGGTTAGGTTAGGTTAGGTTAGGTTAGGTTAGGTTAGGTTAGGTTAGGTTAGGTTAGGTTAGGTTAGGTTAGGTTAGGTTAGGTTAGGTTAGGTTAGGTTAGGTTAGGTTAGGTTAGGTTAGGTTAGGTTAGGTTAGGTTAGGTTAGGTTAGGTTAGGTTAGGTTAGGTTAGGTTAGGTTAGGTTAGGTTAGGTTAGGTTAGGTTAGGTTAGGTTAGGTTAGGTTAGGTTAGGTTAGGTTAGGTTAGGTTAGGTTAGGTTAGGTTAGGTTAGGTTAGGTTAGGTTAGGTTAGGTTAGGTTAGGTTAGGTTAGGTTAGGTTAGGTTAGGTTAGGTTAGGTTAGGTTAGGTTAGGTTAGGTTAGGTTAGGTTAGGTTAGGTTAGGTTAGGTTAGGTTAGGTTAGGTTAGGTTAGGTTAGGTTAGGTTAGGTTAGGTTAGGTTAGGTTAGGTTAGGTTAGGTTAGGTTAGGTTAGGTTAGGTTAGGTTAGGTTAGGTTAGGTTAGGTTAGGTTAGGTTAGGTTAGGTTAGGTTAGGTTAGGTTAGGTTAGGTTAGGTTAGGTTAGGTTAGGTTAGGTTAGGTTAGGTTAGGTTAGGTTAGGTTAGGTTAGGTTAGGTTAGGTTAGGTTAGGTTAGGTTAGGTTAGGTTAGGTTAGGTTAGGTTAGGTTAGGTTAGGTTAGGTTAGGTTAGGTTAGGTTAGGTTAGGTTAGGTTAGGTTAGGTTAGGTTAGGTTAGGTTAGGTTAGGTTAGGTTAGGTTAGGTTAGGTTAGGTTAGGTTAGGTTAGGTTAGGTTAGGTTAGGTTAGGTTAGGTTAGGTTAGGTTAGGTTAGGTTAGGTTAGGTTAGGTTAGGTTAGGTTAGGTTAGGTTAGGTTAGGTTAGGTTAGGTTAGGTTAGGTTAGGTTAGGTTAGGTTAGGTTAGGTTAGGTTAGGTTAGGTTAGGTTAGGTTAGGTTAGGTTAGGTTAGGTTAGGTTAGGTTAGGTTAGGTTAGGTTAGGTTAGGTTAGGTTAGGTTAGGTTAGGTTAGGTTAGGTTAGGTTAGGTTAGGTTAGGTTAGGTTAGGTTAGGTTAGGTTAGGTTAGGTTAGGTTAGGTTAGGTTAGGTTAGGTTAGGTTAGGTTAGGTTAGGTTAGGTTAGGTTAGGTTAGGTTAGGTTAGGTTAGGTTAGGTTAGGTTAGGTTAGGTTAGGTTAGGTTAGGTTAGGTTAGGTTAGGTTAGGTTAGGTTAGGTTAGGTTAGGTTAGGTTAGGTTAGGTTAGGTTAGGTTAGGTTAGGTTAGGTTAGGTTAGGTTAGGTTAGGTTAGGTTAGGTTAGGTTAGGTTAGGTTAGGTTAGGTTAGGTTAGGTTAGGTTAGGTTAGGTTAGGTTAGGTTAGGTTAGGTTAGGTTAGGTTGGGTCGCAATTTTTAGCTCGGATCTCTACGGAGTGTATGAGGAAAAGTTGCGCCTCGCCGAGCCCTTCATTTTGGTGGGTTAAATGATGTGGTTTCTGCCATTCGTTTACGAATTACGGAATTTAATGTGTTTTTTGAAATTTTTGTTTTGAAAATTTTCTTGGTTTTTCCTTCGTTAACCCCTGCAGTTCGAAAGGGCCCTTTTCAGGGCCACTGCAGGATAGTTGACTCTTGGTGTTTGATCAAAATTGTAGGTGTTATTTAAGTTTTTCCCTTTTTGTGGTAAACCTTTAATCTGCTGCCGTTCCTCCATTTTCTATCGGATTTTGTCGCGGATTGCACTGTATGAAGCCGTTCTCTTGGCTCTACAGGGCGATCCGCAACATTCGCTGATATCCACTGTCATTCAATTTTAATTGCTGTTTTTCTCGTTTTTGTCAAAATCTTTTGTTTTTTCTGATAAATTCTAGTTTTGTCACGTCGTCGTCGTCCCCCCTTATAAGGGTGGACTCCCCAACCAATTCTATTGTTGGCAGGGCCATAAATTGGTCCATGTCGGAAGGCGGTGAGGATAGTGGGCAGGACCCACCAAAGAAAGAGCAGCACAAGCTGCTCTATTCTAGGGCGGTAACGCGTGCGGAGTCGCGGAGGCTCAGTGCGGCGACTGGAGCTATGTCTAAAAGCTCGTCCCAATCCTCCCTGAAACGCCCCAACAAATTCTTTGTTGAATCGTTGGCGGACTCGTCGGATGTAGAGGGAAATGAAGAAGCCGAAGTTCCCCCAAAAATTCCTAAATCAGGAAAAGGCCGTGGGAAAGCTCACGGCCATTACATTGGTAACTCGCGGGCCAACCGCGAGTTGAAAAATAATGAGTCGGAGTACGACTCCTTTGTGTCGGACTCTGAGGCAGACTACGGCTCGGCAGTGTCGTCTACTGGTTCATTAGACACACTCACAAAGAAGGCGGAAGCAAATGCCCAAATCATCACGGAGGTGGCCCGCAAATCGGGTAATCTCAAAGGAACCCTCCATCGGGACATAAATAATGCCATTCAGTCACTTCTAGAAGTGATCCACGCAATGGCAAAACGGAAGACCACCAGCGAGGAGCGCCGACTTAGAGCGGACAACAAGCGCCTTCGAGAGCAACTGGAGGCAAATACAAAAGAATTAATGGCGACTCGGCGGGCATTCTCAGAAAGGTCTCGGCCAGAGAATACCCTTAAGGAAACGGTGCAGGCCGAAGAAACACCCGCGATGATGGGACCCACGCAGGTGTTAACCAGAGCTGACTTGCTTGAAGCCCTTGCCTCTATGCAGGTAGATCTTACAGCCCATATCGGTGCGGTGGTATCTGCACGCCTGGACAGCCTGGAGGCAGATGGTAGGCTACTCCCGGCACAGAGGCATAGACCGCCGCTCGCCGCGGACAGGAAGAGATTGGAGGGTAAGACTATTCCCGCCCAACACGATACGGGCTCTACGCTAGCTCCACCAGCTAATTTACCGAAAGCATGGAGAGCCACCAAGAAAACGGGAGGTGCAGCAACCAGGGCTCAAACACCGGTTAATAGAGAAAAAGAAGCGCCTTCTGGTATCGACGAAGGCTGGACTGAAGTAAGGAGCAAGAAAAAGGCTTCTACTCCAAAGGCGCCTGCTCCCCAAACCCCCAACAAGGGAAAAACCATCACCCAAAGGCTCCCTAAGAAGCCAAAAAGCCTGGCGGTAGTGGTGGCACTGAAACCGGAGGCAGCGGCGAAAGGCATCACTTATAAAGATGCCATTACGAAGGCAAAGGACTCGGTGTCATTAGACGAATTAGGAATAGGTCCGGCCAAATTCAGGACAGGTGTAACAGGAGCGCGAATCATAGAGCTCCCCAAGGAGACGACGGCCTCGCAAGCAGACCAGCTGGCCGTCAAAATAGGAGCAGTTCTTGGCGATGCAGCCAAAGTCACGCGACCAGTAAAAACGGCGGATATTCGAGTCAACGGACTTGATGACTCGGTGTCCGCCGAAGATCTGAAAGCCGCGCTGGTCTTGTGTACAGGTTGTCCAATCGAGCACATTCGGGTTGGCACAGTTCACGCTGGAGTCAGAGGGGTAGGATCGGCCTTTGCCTCCTGCCCGGTCGAGGCCGCAAGAAAGCTCGTGGAAGCTGGCCGTCTTAAAGTTGGATGGAGCTCTGCCTCAGTCCAGCTGATGGAGCAGCGGCCAATGCGATGCTTCCGGTGTATGGGACTAGGCCACCCTGTGATCCGATGCCCCTCCAGCAAGGATCGTAGCGGAATGTGTCACCGCTGTGGAGAGGAAGGACACCTTGCCAGCGGATGCGAGCAAGAACTGAAGTGCGCTATATGCTCAGATGCTGGTCTGCCCGCAAGACACAGGATGGGGGGTTCCAACTGTAATCCTTCCCCGGTGAGAGGACGTCTGGAACCGGTCAAATCGACTGCACGAGGCGAGTCTAACCAATCTGCGAGGGAGGAACCCATGGAAGCGACTGATGCCCAATAAGCCCAAAAGTAGAATAATTCAGGCGAACCTCAACCACTCCGCTGGGGCACAGGATCTACTGTGCCAGTCCATGGCGGAGTGGGAGATCCAGCTTGCGGTGGTGGCGGAGCCGTACCACGTTCCTAATAACCCCAACTGGATTGGGGCTGTGGACGGTTCTGCGGCGCTGGTTAGGAGACCAGCAGATGCGACTCCCCCTCTTTCCCTTAGGGAAAGAGGTCCCGGATTTGTTGCAGGCAACTGGGGGCGTATAGTGGTTGTTTCAACCTACTTCTCCCCCAACCGCAGTCGGGCGGATTTCGAATCCTTCCTGGCTGTGATTGAGGGGGTGGTTAGACGGGCAGCCCCTCACCAGGTGATAATTGCTGGGGACCTAAACGCCAAATCTACGGCGTGGGGTTCCCCCAGCACAGATTTGAGAGGAGGAATACTGGAGCTTTGGGCCCTCAGCCTGGGACTCCAAGTGTTGAATCGCGGCTCGAAACCCACGTGCGTCCGGTGGCAAGGGACGTCCATTGTGGACGTTTCCTTCGCCACAGGCGTAATTGCAGCCCAGATTCGGGACTGGCGGGTTGAAGAAGAGGTGGAGACCCTATCGGACCATTTGTATGTCCGGTATGAGGTCTCCATGGCGTCGCGATACCAACCGGAGCACAATCCTATTCCCGCCTTTCCAAGGTGGGCAATTAACAAAATCCGACCGGAAATTGCCGAAGAGGCGGCAATGGTTAGAGAGTGGTCAGCGGTTCCGCCTCACCTCGCAGGGGATGCTGATGGGCTTGCCGAGCATTTTGCGGATGACCTTAGGGCCGTCTGCTGCTCATCCATGCCCCTTTGGCGTCCTCCTCCCCGTTGGAAGAGGGTCCACTGGTGGGCGCAGGAGATTAGCTCCCTGCGCTCATCATGCTTAGCGGCCCGACGCGCCCTTCTGCGCTGTCGCAGGAGAAGGACAAGACGGACGCCTGATGAAGAAGCCGAGCTTCGTCAGGCGTATAGACAGGCACATAAAGCCCTGCAGAAAGGAATCTGTAGGGCGAAAGAAGAAGCCCACGAGCGATTGCTGGCCAATTTGGATGCTGACCCATGGGGAAGACCATACAGGACTGTGGTAGGGAAGTTAGGCCTGACTCCCTCCACAGCCAATCTAGACCCGGGATTACTCAGGGAGGTTCTGGGGACTCTCTTCCCGAGGGCTCGCCACTTTGATCCTCCGAGGATGGGGAATATAGAGACTAATGCAGAGACGGATCCGGTAGGCCCTCCCGTGACGGATCTTGAGTTTGAGGTGGTGAGGGAGAGAACTCGAATGAAGAAAACAGCACCTGGTCCTGATGGGGTCCCAGCCAAAGCGCTGGCAATCGCGCTAGGACCACTCGGAGAAAGGTTTAGGGGAATGCTCAACACGAGTATCGCCACTGGTCGATTTCCGGCCAGGTGGAAGGTGGGTCGGCTCTGTCTTATCCGCAAGGAGGGTCGCCCAGCTGACTCGCCGTCCGGGTATCGACCGGTGGTTCTACTTGATGACTCTGGGAAGGCCCTGGAAAGGGTCATCGCACATCGCATTGTTGAACACCTCAGGGAAAAAGGTCCAGACCTGGACGAGAGCCAATTCGGTTTTCGGGCGGGGAGGTCAACGGTGGATGCAGTCAAACTACTCAAGGGTTGGACTGAGGAGGCCACAAACAAAGGGAAGGTTGTTGTTGCGGTGTCACTTGATATTCGCAACGCGTTCAACAGCCTTCCCCACGAATGTATAAAGGCGGCCCTTGCGTTCCATCGAGTGCCAGCCTACCTCTGTGCCCTTGTCCATGACTATCTACAGGGGAGGGTAATTTTGTACGAGGGTGCAGACAGGCGTGTCCACCGTTACCCAATGGAAGTTGGTGTACCCCAGGGTGCGGTCCTCGGGCCGCTACTCTGGAACCTGGGGTATAATTGGGTTCTGAGAGGGAATCTCCCACCCGGAACAGAGGTCGTGTGCTTTGCCGATGACACCCTGGTCGCGGCAAAAGCCAGGACGTGGGAGGATACAGCCAGACTAGCGTCGGTCTGTAGCTCGCTGGTTGTCCGCCGAATTCGCCTCCTGGGCTTGAAGGTGGCTCTGGATAAAACCAGAGCCATGGGCTTTCACGCCCCGCGCAGCAAAATCCAGCCGGGATTAACTGTCAAAGTGGAGGGGGCCCGGATCCCGGTCGAGTTACATATTAAGTACCTCGGCCTGACTCTGGACCCCCGTTGGACCTTTGACCAACACTTCCGGATCCTAGCCCCAAAATTGACAAGGGTTGCAGCAGCCCTCGGACGGCTACTGCCTAACTTAGGAGGACCCAACTCGGCTTGCCGTCGATTATATCACAGCGTGATCAGGTCGATGGCTATGTACGGTGCTCCAGTTTGGGCAGAATGCCTCACTTCAAGAACTGTGGCACAGCTGAGGAGACCTCAGAGAGCGATTGCAATCCGGACGGTACGAGCGTACCGCACAGTAAGCCACGGGGCCGCCTGCGTTCTTGCAGGCACTACCCCGTGGGATATTGACGCAAAGGTGCTGGCCCAGGTCTACCAACATCGGACAGCAGCGCGTGCACGAGGAGGAAGAGCGTCTGA
>OU342521.1:21732500-21736467 GCA_910589475.2 Bembecia ichneumoniformis | reverse complement strand
CATTGCGGATGTCGAGCGACACCGCAATGACAGTCTCCCCCTTGTTTGTGGCCTCCTCCGTCCACCTCTTCAGGCGGATCACCGCATCCACCGTTGAGCGTCCGGCGCGGAAGCCGTACTGACACTCATCCAGATCGGGGCCCGTCTTTTCTAGGTGCTCAACGATTCGGCGAGCTATGACCTTTTCCATGGCCTTGCCTGAGTCGTCAAGTAACACCACAGGCCGATACCCAGCCGGTGAATCGGCGGGTCGACCCTCCTTACGGAACAGGCAGAGACGCCCCACCTTCCACCTTGCGGGGAACCGACCCGTGGCGATACTCCTGTTGAGCACCTCCCGGAATCGTTCCTGCAGTGGCCCCAATGCTATTGCCAGTGCTTTGGCCGGGACCCCGTCGGGGCCCGGGGCTGTCCTCTTTCTTCGGATTCTCTCCCTTACCGCCTCAAATTCAGCGTCTGAGACGATGGGGCCCGGCAAGTCGGGCTCCAATGGTGGCAACGAGTTCACCATTGGTGGAGGTGTGAATTGACCAGCTTTTGGAAAGAGGGACTTCATAATCTCCTCAAGTAGCCTCGGTTCAAGGTTTGCTGTTGAGGGGGTGGTGGCCAGTTTCCCCCTCATTGCCCTATACGGTCGTCCCCAGGGGTCGGAGTCTAATAGCGCCAAGAAGCGTTCATGCGCCTCCTCCTTGGCCTTAATGATGCCTTTCTGTAAGGCCTTGTGGGCCTCCCTGTACTTTTGCCTTAGGGTAGCTTCTTCATCAGGAGCTCTTTGGACTCGCCTTCTGCGGCATCTAAGTAGGGCACGCCTGGCTGCCAAACAAGTTGCTCGAAGTGATGCAATCTCTTGCGCCCACCAGTATACCCTCTTCAAGCGCGGGGGAGGGTGCCACATCGGCATTGAGGCTCTGCAGACAGCCCGGAGATCATCTGCAAAGTGCTCAGCCAGGCCATCGGTGTCCTCTGCTAGGTGGGGTGGGACCGCAGACCATTCCCTCACCATCGCCGCCTCCTCGGCCACATCTGGTCGAATTTTGGCTACTGCCCACCTCGGGAAGGCCACAGTTTCCTTTGGGTCTCGACTTAGTGAGGCGGTCGGCGCCACCGTGGAGACCTCATATCGAACGTACAAATGGTCCGATAGGGTCTCCACCTCATCTTCAACGCGCCAGTTACCTACTCGTGTTGCAAGTGCGTTGGTAGCAAACGAAACGTCCACAATGGACGTTCCCTGCCACCGAACGCAAGTGGGTGTGTTTCCTCGGTTGAGGACTTGGAGTCCCAATCTGAACGCCCAACTCTCCAAGATACCGCCCCTTAGGTCCGTTTTGGCCGACCCCCAGGCCGAGGATTTCGCATTGAAATCCCCAGCGATAAGCACCTGTAGCGGGGCCGCCCGTCTAACCACTCCCTCAACCACAGCTAGAAAGGATTCAAATTCCGCCCGGCTGCGGTTGGGAGAGAAGTATATAGACACAACGACGATTTTTCCCCATTTCGCTGCAACATACCCCGTGCCTTTTTCCCTGAGGGAAAGTAGGGGAGCTACGTCACTCGGTCTCACTATAATGGCTGCGGATTTATCCTGTGCGGCAACCCAATTAGGGCTTTTCGGGACAAAGTATGGCTCCGCGACTATTGCTAGGTTTATCCCCCACTCCGCCATGGATTGACACAATAGGTCCTGTGCCGCGGCGGAGTGGTTGATATTCGCCTGTAGAATTTCTGTCGCGGACCTACTGGGCATTAGATTGGTCCATAGGTTCCGTCCTTAGTGCCGATGTGGCCTTTCTTTGTGCAGCTGATGTAGCTGCGTCGAGCTTTCCCCTAACAGGGGGGGGATTGCAGTTAAATCCTCCCATTCGGTGGTTCGCCGGGAGGCCAGCATCTGTACAAACCGCGCATTTAGCTGCAGCTTCACACTTATTGGCATTATGCCCTTCTTCTCCGCAGCGGTAGCAAAGTCCGCTGCGATCTATCGTTGAGGGACACCGGATTACGGGGTGACCGAGCCCCATGCATTTGAAACACCTCATTGGGCGCTGGTCAATCAGTTGTATAGAGGCGGAGCTCCATCCGACCGTCAGCTTGCCAGCGTCCATGAGTTTCTTGGCCGAATCCACCGGGCAGGAGACGAAGACCGAGCCAACTCCTCTTAGCCCGACGTGCACTGTGCCGACCCTAATGTGCTCAGGGACGCAGCCTGTGCTGAGAGCCAGCGCCGCTTTTAACTCATCGGCCGTGACCGAATCGTCCAGGCCGTTGATACGTAAATCGGCCGTTTTGACCGGTCGTGTCACCTTTGCTGCGTCACCAAGGACAGCACCGATTTTTTCGGCTAGTTTATCCGCCTGTGAGGCAGTGGTCTCCTTGGGGAGCTCGATGATTCGAGCCCCCGTAACGCCAGTGCGGAACTTGGCCGGTCCGATGCCCAAGGCGTCTAGTGAAACCGAGGCCTTAGCCTTGGCGATCGCATCCTTATAAGTGACGCCTTCCGCTGTTGCCTCCGGTTTGAGAGCAACTACTACAGCCAGGCCCTTAGGCTGTTTGGGGAGTCTGGGCTTCGTTGTATTCCCCAAAGGGGTTTGTTTGGGAGTTGGGGCTGTTGTAGCTGTCGTCTTTTTCTTGGTGCGGACTACCTCAGTCCAGCCCTCGGTATCAGTCGCCCTAGTCGACTGGGTTTGGTCTTGTGCCTTAGGGTTGACGGCTTTCTTGGGTTTGACAACTCTCGCTACTTTCGGCAGATTGGACGGAGGGGCAAGAGTTGAACCCGACAAGTGTTTGGAGTGCACATTCCTTTGCTCTAGGTTCTTCTGACCTGAGAGCATTTCCTGCCTGTAATTGCGGGCAGGCAGTAACCTGCCGTCTGCTTCCAAACTGTCGAGGCGCGCATTGATCACGCCCCCAACGTGAGAGGAGATCTCTGCCTGGAGGGCAGAGAACGCTTCTAAAAACTCCGCTCTAGTCAGTGGCTGGGTGGCGGCCACTGTTAAGGGCATGTCTTCCATTCGAGCTGTGTCCCGCCTCTCTACTTCTAATGATGTCGTCTCCGGAAGGTCCCTCTCTGAAAAGGCCCGTCGCAGTGCCGCTACCTCCGTCGAAAGAGCGTCAACCTGTCCGCGAAGCCTCTTATTATCGGCGTTCAAGCGGCGCAACTCGCTAGTGGCCTTGCGGCCAGCAATTTCTTTGACTACATCAACGAGGGATTGAGTGTGCTCCTTTATGTCCCTCTGGCACGTTCCTTTTAGATTCCCGGACTTGCGGGCCACCTCCATTATAACCGCAGCGCTGGCTTCCGCCTTTTTTGTGAGAGTCTCTATGGTGCCAGATGAGGACCTTGCAGACTCGTACCCTTCCCCAAAATCCGATTGATACAGATCTGAGTCTGTCTCGACTTCCTTCAAATCGCGGTTTGCCCGCGAGCATTCCACATAATGGCCATGTTCTTTTCCGCGTCCAGATTTCGACTTAGGGACTTTTGAAGGAACCTCCTCTTCCTCATCGGATGCATCTGAGGTTGCCGGAGTAAAGAATTTATTTCTTCGCTTCAGCGTGGACGCCTGAGAGACCTTTGGAGTCGCTCCACTTGCTTCGCCCATCATCTTCGCCTGTGAACGCGTGACCGCCTTGGAATAGAGCAGCTTCTGCTGCAATTTCTCCGGTCGGTCGCGCCCACTGTCCTCTCCTCCTTCCGACATGGACCAGTTGATGGCCCTGCCGATTATAGAACTAGTTGGGGAGTCCACCCCTGCTAGAGAGGGGACTTAGCCCCAAAACTTAACGAGAAATCAACAAAAACCTAAAGATTTTTGCCAAAACAACAAAAACAACAATTAAAATTAAACAACAAATAAAAACAACAATTGTTGTGGATAACCCTGTAGAGCCTTAAGAAAGGCTTCTAACAAAGCAATCCACAACAAAATCCGTTAATGAATAACGGAGTGAGAACCAAAATTAAATTTAA